>JAKOGI010000756.1:400000-407500 GCA_029747015.1 Carnegiea gigantea
TAAAACTTAAGCCACTATAACTTAATTGGGCCTTGAGTTTAACCCTGGGGCTAGAAATGCTAGAATTTTCTTAATTTCTGGGGCAAAACGGCCAGAGTTTTCCCTAAAAACTGACCATTTCCCAGGCTTAAAGCCTTACATAATAACCCTGCAATACATAATGGTACTATATAACACCTAACATCTCAACGGCTACACGTCGGAGTCCACAACTCTACGGGCCACACGCCCGGAGTATACAGAGCTTTCTATTTTTCATAAACTTTACAAGAAATTAAATAATTACATAACCTTACAACATATTCAATATTACATAATTACGTCACAATCAAACCAAGCAAGTCCACCCTTGTTGCACTTCACGCATCAGTCACATACCTGTAGATCTGGGGAAAAAAGGGGAAAAGTAATGGGGATAAGCAACCACCGCTCAGTGAGTAAACTCTCTCTCCCAAAACATACTTAAAATACATATTAACTTACGCAAGCCTTTCATAATTCATTTTAATTGAAGAGCTTTCACATACTACATCATATTCGAACCATAAATCGAGTGAAGGAATAATCATACCAAAAGACTTAACTTTTAGAAGAAACCATAATGCGTTGACTTAACATAATTAAGTTACGCAAACCCGGAAACATAGCATAAAAGGGGTTTTACGCATAAATTTCACTTACCGGAAATCATACATAGTAACATAATCACGTAGATGAGGAGACTAGACTCTTAGAGGTACTTTGTTACTGCCATCACGAGTCGGCCAAATTCGAGCGGCAACATACGCCTATCCGGACAGACATCATACTATGCTGAGACGTAATTTCATACTTAGACTTCAGGCGGGAATCAAACCACCATCCCTAAATCTACCATAACGTAACATATGTGATATCAGGCGGGAACTAAGCCACCATCCCTGGGTCTCAGACTTAAGTTTAAAGTTTCTAGAGTAGCTCCTCCACGTACACATAGACATAAGCATAACCATACGTTCACATACATACTCATATTGGTTCATATATAGGTCTTAGGAACTTATGAAATTCATATACATACATACTCAGTAGATAAACATGCTTATACGTATTCATGTATATGTTTTATGGACTTAAAACATAAAAACATAATATACATACATACTTCGTAGACAAATATACTTAGACGTATTCATATATAAGTTTTATGAACTTAAAACATGAAAACATAATACACATACATACTTCATAGACAAACATACTTATACGTATTCATATATAAGTTTTATGAACTTAAAACATGAAAACATAATACACATACATACTTCGTAGACAAACATACTTATACGTATTCATATATAAGTTTTACGAACTTAAAACATGAAAACATAATTTCCTTACGAATTTAGCTTTAGGCAAATAACAAGAAAGGCCTCTTAGAAATATGGTAAGTGTACCAACTCATGATTCAAAACTTGGTAGTTACTAGCGTGCACTTGAAAGCTAGGATTCGTAAATAATCACCTTCAGTTGCCCTTTTAACGCTCATTATAATCCTTCAAACACAAGCGATGAACATGATACAAGCCAAGTTTACTAATCTCATAAATCGATTTCGTGAATGGTTTAAAAGCTTTTCATAATCGAATTAGATTTGCTAACGTAAAAACGAACTTGTAAAATATGTTTACGAATTCGTAAAACGACTTCGTTTCTAATTTAGAAGTTTCGTATAATATAATACGTTAATTAACTCGTAAAACGATCTCCTTTTAGACTTAAAAGCTTCTTATAAGGGCAATAAGTTGGTTAATACTTAAAACAACTTTACTTTAAACTTAAAGGTTTCTTATAAAGGTAACACGTTTACCAAATCGTAAAACGACTTATTTCCAACTTAAATGCTTCGTATAAATATAATAGGGTTGCTAAATCGTAAAACGATCTCGTTTTCAACTCAAAAACTTCTTAATAACGTAAAACGATTGGTAACTCATAAAACGACTTCGCTTTTTGGCTAAAAGTTTCCTTTAAATGTAATATGTATGCTAAATCGTAAATCGCAACTCGTTTGAAACATAACGTGTTTAGTTAATGCTTAATTCAAACTAAGTTCGAAGCTTATGGCTTCTTATAAACGTTATAAGTCTATTAACACATAAATCGACTTCCTTTGCAACTTCAAAGCTTCCTAAAACGTAATAAGCTTGTTAAGTCGTAAAACATTGTCGTTTCTAACTTAAAAGCTTCATATAAACGTAATACGGCTACTAACTCGCAAAATGACTTCGTTTTTAACTTAAGAACTTCTTATAAACGTAAAACGTTTGCTAGTTTGTAAAACGACTTCACTTTAAACTTAAAAGTTTCTTATAAACGTAATACGTTTACTACATCGTAAAGCGACTTAGTTTTTAACTTGAATGCTTCGCATAAATGCAATAAGCTTACTAATTCGTAAAGCAACTTCGTCTTTAACTAAAAAGGCTCTTTATAAACATAATAAGGTTACCTAATCATAAAACGACTTTGATTCTAATTTGAAAGCTTCGTATAAACGTAATAGGGTTGCTAAATCATAAAAACAACTTCGTTTTAACTTAAATGCTATGATTAGCAATAATGTAAGCTAGATTCATCGAAAACTCCATTTTAAAGCATCTAACAACCTTTCAAGAATATATTGGTTCTGCCCTAGCATAGCAATGTTTAATTCATTTGCTTGTCCACACATATAATCGAATTCATACAGTAACAATCCAATCTACCAATTCAGTAAACTGATTCATATAGCTATCATTCAAAATCCTTAAACTAGGAGGGATTAAAGGTCCACCCACCTCGAATTCAAGCTATAGGCGTGCAAACTGACTGGATTGAAGCTAATTTCGAACTCCTAAAGCTCAGTATCCCCTCTGTTCTTCGTGTGACACACGACCATCATCAAACCCGAAACCCTAACTCACAATTTCTGAAGTATTTAGGCATGATTAGCACGAATTGAAGGGAATTCAAGCAAGGACTCAATTGATAGAGGTAAGGTTGCTCAAATTCTCACCTGCATGCGCGAAATCCACCGGGTGTTCAGCCGGTTCTGCGCTGAAATGGGTTCGGTCACGGGCAGGGGGAGACGCCGGCACCTGGTGGGCATCGCCTGAGGTCCGGTCAGGCCTGAGGCGCAGCGTGGCAGCGAGGAACAGAGAAGAGAAGGCAGGTGTGCAGTGGGGAAGTAGAAGAACGACAGAGAGGGGGGTGTCGGGTCACGCATGAGGGAGGAAGAAGAAGTACGCACGGGGGGGTTCACGCGTGTGATAATTTTAATCCCTTCTCGCCTCTTTTTTTGATTCAATTCTACCACAAAACTTCAACCTATCGTATTAATAATCGAATACCCGGGCCTCTAATCTTAAACCGAGTTCCTAAATATAATCGTTGGTCAGCTTACTGGTCCTTTGATTATATTAAGGATCGATTTAGTAAATTACAGAACTGTTACCAGGATTCAACAATCTGATCGTACTTGAGAATTGCTTTGGTTGGAGTTTCAAGGAATCGAAGGCTTGTCTTGTTACACAACTTTAGGAAATTTATTTTTGGGGATCTAAAGTTGAATAGATCAATAACTTGGGCGATATGGTAGTTGTAGGTTGGCGGATAATAAAATAAAATTTTCTAACCCAACAGGCATAATATTTGATAAGCAAGTACGATAGAAATGCGGGTCTCACATTTCTCCCCCACTTATAAAAGGTTTCGTCCGCGAAACTTATACGCTTGGGTCACATGATGCGAAATGATTCCATATATACTTATATAAAAAGGAAGTACTTAAAAGAAATATTTCTTACCGACTTTCATACACATCATGGAGCCGTGAGATTGGAGGAGTCACTTTCTTGCTTAGAGATTGTTGTCGTCTTGCCTATTTGCTGACTGAGTCCTTTGATTAGCCTGCATGTTCTCCTGTACTTTCTTCGGACATTGGTTTTGGTAATGCCCAATTTCTCCACACCCAAAGCATGCCCCAGTTAACCTTGCACAGGGCCCATTGTGGAGCTTGCCACACGTCTCACATCGAGGCCTTGGCTCATATGGAGTGCGGTCCTTCTGAGATTGATGATTGGAGTTAGGCTTCCTCCCATTCCCACGTACCACTCCTTGAGAGCTCTCGACCTCCCGCTTCCTTTTCTGTTGCGTAGTTAACTCAGATACCTCAGACTCATCTATAACACGCTCCACTTTGATGGCTTTTTGGTACATCGTTTGGAGGTTTGGAAAGGTTAGTGCAACCATGTTTGTTTTTAACTTGGATTTGAGGCCTCTCTCAAATTGTTCCATTTTCATTTCCTCATTCGCCACTTGATGAGGAGTAAACCTACTCAATTCATTAAACTTAGACATATACTCAATAACTGGCATTTTTCCTTGCTTTAGGTCCAAAAATTCCTGTTCCTTAGCCCATTTTACCTCCTTGGGATAGTATTTTTCATATAATAACCCCTTGAACTCTGCCCAAGTTAGCGGTTGTTCACCTTCTTTCGGCTTAACGGTATCCCACCAAAAGCTAGCATCTTTCTCAAACAAGTGAGCTGCGAACTTCACCTTATAATTAGCAGGACACTCCATAACCTCAAACAATCCCTCAATCTTCCTCTTTCAGTGCTCATACTGAATTGGGTCTGGTGCTCCGTCAAACGTAGGTGGCTTAAGCTTCAAAAATTTAATGAGCATCTCCATCCCATCATTTGGAGGCGGAGGCGTAGGGGGATTTTGCCTCTCTTCCGACATATCGTATACTATTTTAACTCCTGCACTCGTAATAAGAGTCCAGGTCACTTATGTGCACCATATACATATACTACTTATAGAGGAATTTCCATCAACCCCCTCCTAGTAAGCTTACAACAATTTAGCACTTAACACTTAACACTTAATACACAACATACATCGCATAGCACATAACACGTAGCACATAACATATAACTCTTAGCACATAAAAACATATCGGCGAGTCAAATTTCATTTTCTTTTATCCTTTTAGAAAGCCCTATAGCTCTGATACCATCAAATGTAACACCCCCGGCCTCAGGCGGGTCGTGTTACACGCCACAGCCCTCCCTTGGGAAAGGACTGTTAAGGCAATTTGCTTAAACCTATTTGAAACATAACATAAGAGAGACTCAAAGTTTAAAACTTAAGCCACTATAACCTAATTGGGCCTTGAGTTTAACCCTGGGGCTAGAAATGCTAGAATTTTCTTAATTTCTGGGGCAAAACCATTTCCCCTAAAAACTGACCATTTCCCAGGCTTAAAGCCTCACAAAGTAACCCTGCAATACATAATGGTACTATATAACACCTAACATCTCAACGGCTACACGCCGGAGTCCACAACTCTACGGGCCACACGCCCGGAGTATACAGAGCTTTCTATTTTTCATAAACTTTACAAGAAATTAAATAATTACATAACCTTACAACATATTCAATATTACATAATTACGTCACAATCAAACCAAACAAGTCCATCCTTGTTGTACTCCACGCATCAGTCACATACCTGTAGATCTGGGGAAAAGGGGGAAAAGTAATGGGGATGAGCAACCACCGCTCAGTGAGTAAACTCTCTCTCCCAAAACATACTTAAAATACATATTAACTTACGCAAGCCTTTCATAATTCATTTTAGTTGAAGAGCTTTCACATAATACATCATATTCGAACCATAAATTGAGTGAAGGAATAATCATACCAAAAGGCTTAACTTTTAGAAGAAACCATAATGCGTTGACTTAACATAATAAAGTTACGCAAACCCGGAAACGTAGCATAAAAGGGGTTTTACGCATAAGTTTCACTTACCGGAAATCATACATAGTAACATAATCACGTAGATGAGGAGACCAGACTCTTAGAGGTACTTTGTTACTGCCATCCCGAGTCGGCCAAACTCGAGCGGCAACATACGCCTATCCGGACAGACATCATACTATACTGAGACGTAATTTCATACTTAGACTTCAGGCGGGAATCAAACCACCATCCCTGAATCTATCATAATGTAACATATGTGATACTAGGCGGGAACTAAGCCACCATCCCTGGGTCTCAGACTTAAGCTTAAAGTTTCTAGAGTAGCTGCTCCACGTACACATAGACATAAACATAACCATACGTTCACATACATACTCATACTGATTCATATATAGGTCTTAGAAACTTATGAAATTCATATACATACATACTTAGTAGATAAACATGCTTATACGTATTTATATATAGGTTTTATGAACTTAAAACATAAAAACATAATATACATACATACTTCGTAGACAAACATACTTATACGTATTCATATATAGGTTTTATGAACTTAAAACATGAAAACATAATACACATACATACTTCGTAGACAAATATACTTATACGTATTCATATATAAGTTTTATGAACTTAAAACATGAAAACATAATACACATACATACTTCGTAGACAAACATACTTATACGTATTCATATACAAGTTTTATGAACTTAAAACATGAAAACATAATTTCCTTACGGCTTTAGCTTTAGGCAAATAACAAGAAAGGCCTCTTAGAAACATGGTGATTGCACTAACTCACGATTCAAAACTTGGTAGTTACAAGCGTGCACTTGAAAGCTAGGATTCGTACATAATCACCTTCGGTTGCCCTTTTAACGCTCATTGTAATCCTTCAAATACAAGCGATGAACATGATACAAGCCAAGTTTACTAATCTCATAAATCGATTTCGTGAATGGTTTAAAAGCTTTTCCTAATCGAATTAAATTTGCTAACGTATAAACGAACTTGTAAAATACATTTACGAATTTGTAAAACGACTTCGTTTCTAATTTAGAAGTTTCGTATAATATAATACGTTAATTAACTCGTAAAACGATCTCCTTTTAGACTTAAAAGCTTCCTATAAGGGCAATAAGTTGGTTAATACTTAAAACGACTTTACTTTAAACTTAAAGGTTTCTTATAAAGGTAACATGTTTATCAAATCATAAAACGACTTATTTCCAACTTAAATGCTTCGTATAAATATAATAGGGTTGCTAAATCGTAAAACGATCTCGTTTTCAACTCAAAAACTTATTAATAACGTAAAACGATTGCTAACTCATAAAACGACTTCGCTTATTAGCTAAAAGCTTCCTTTAAATGTAATATGCATGCTAAATCGTAAATCGCAACTCGTTTGAAACATAACGTGTTTAGTTAATGCTTAATTCAAACTAAGATCGAAGCTTATGGCTTCTTATAAACGTTATAAGTCTATTAACACATAAATCGACTTCCTTTGCAACTTCAAAGCTCCTTAAAACGTAATAAGCTTGTTAAGTCATAAAATGTTGTCGTTTCTAACTTAAAAGCTTCATATAAACGTAATACGGCTACTAACTCGCAAAATGACTTCGTTTTTAACTTAAGAACTTCTTATAAACGTAAAACGTTTCCTAGTTTGTAAAACGACTTCATTTTCGACTT
>JAKOGI010000756.1:412500-420000 GCA_029747015.1 Carnegiea gigantea
CCTACAAACACAGCCCCAAACACTTAGCCACAAACACCCTTAAACACATCTCCCTTCCTCTCCTTTGCACGTTCTTGCCGTGCCCAGGACAGAACTTAAGCACAGGTACCCCGTGCCGCTCAGCACGACCGTACCTTCTACCCAACACTCCCATTCGATTCCAGCAGCCTAGCACGGGTAGGCCGTGCCCTACAGCACGACCGTGCTGTTTGCAATCCGACCCAAAACATCACATCTCCCTCCCTACTACCACCATGTCTTCAAGCCTCACCCCGAAACAAGTGGCCGAGGCTGCCCTTAAGGAGAAGGCCGAGTTAGAGGCTAGGGTCAAGTATCTCTAAACTCAATTAGGCCAACTCCTAGAAGAAAAGAGGAGAAGTTTGAGGGGCTCTAGGAGCCCCATGGAGCAAGGACCTCGAATTGGTCCCGAGGAAGAAGGAAGTTACCCTCGTGAGTCATCTAGTGAAGAGGACGAAGGAGGAAGGCCATTCCGAACTAGTGGAGGTGGCAACCTTGACTTCAAAGTCGACATACCCGAGTATGAAGGCCACCTAGACCCCGATGAGTTCTTAGATTGGCTTCGAACTGTTGAGAGGGTGTTCGACTACAAGGACATTCCAGATGAGAAAAAGGTAAAACTTGTAGCCCTTAAGCTTCGCAAATATGCTTCAATTTGGTGGGCTAACTTAGTGGCCAAAAGGGCAAGGAAGGGAAAGGGGAAAATCCGAACTTGGGCACAAATGAGGGATAAACTAAGGGCCAAATTTCTACCCACCCATTACCTTCATGACAACTACCTCAAACTCCATAACCTCAAACAAGGTACCAAGAGTGTGGAAGAGTATACTAGGGAGTTCGAACAACTCCTCTTGAAATGTGATTTAAGGGAAGATGAGAGTCAAACCCTTGTGAGGTATTTGAGTGGATTGGATGAACAAATTGCCCATGTCATTGAGCTGCACGCGTACTCTTCTCTTGATGAGCTTAGTTCCCTAGCACACAAAGTGGAACAACACCGTAAGGCTAAAGGGAAGGGGATCATGTCCAAACCCCCTCCCCCTACTCGGTCTTACCCCTTCCAAAGACCCCAAACACAAATCCCAAACCTCAAGTTCCACCACCCCCACGGCCAAACCCCTCAAATGCCCAAAATACACCTCAACGAAACCCCCCCAAGCCGGAAGAGAGAAGGAGGTGTTTTCGGTGTCAAGGGTTAGGGCACATTGCCTCCGAGTGCCCAAATAAGAGAGTTGTCACCTTGGCCGAATTTCAAGCTTCCTTTGAGGAGTTTAATGAGGAGAATGAAGAAGAGGGGGAACAAGTACTGAATGAATCCCTAGAAGAAGTGGAACAGGGTCAGGATGAAGAAGAACTCTTGGTCATTCGAAGGGCCTTAAGTGGTTTAGCTTCCCAAGATGAGCTTGAAGAAAGAGAGTCCATCTTCCATACAAGGTGCACCATAGGAGGCAAGGTGTGCTCCCTTATCATTGATGGGGGAAGTTGTGCGAATGTGGCTTCGCAATATATGGTGGACAAACTCAAGCTCTCGGTGACTCCCCATCCAAAGCCATATACCATCCAATGGCTCAATCAAAGCAAAGGTTTGCAAATCTCTTCCCGGTGCCTCTTGTCCTTAAGCATTGGGAAAGCTTACAAAGATGAGATTTGGTGTGACATTGTTCCTATGGATGCGCGTCATGTCTTGTTGGGTCGCCCTTGCCTCTTTGATAGGAGGGTCATGCATGATGGTCGTATGAATACCTACACCTTCACCAAGAACCACAAAAAGATCACCCTCACTCCCCTCAAATCAACCACCCCCTCCAAGCCCAAGGAAAACCCACAAAGAGATGTCCTTCTCACTACCCTCCTCAAATCCCAAATGCATGAGTTTGCACCCTATAAAGAGTGGATATTGCTAGGCCATGAACCGACCTTAACCTCGGTCACCCACCACCCCATGCTTGTACCCCTCCTACACACCTTTCAACATGTCTTCCCTCAAGAGATACCTTATGGCTTGCCACCCAAGCGGTCCATCCAACACAAAATTGACCTTGTGCCCGGTTCCACTCTCCCAAATAAACCGGCCTATAGGATGAACCCTCAAGAAACTCAAGAAGTCCAACGTCAAGTTGATGATCTCCTAGCTAAGGGTCTAATCCGTGAGAGCTTAAGCCCCTGTGCCGTCCCGGCCCTACTTGTGCCAAAGAAAGATGGAAGTATGAGAATGTGTGTTGATAGTAGAGCTATCAACAAGATCACCATTAAGTACCGGTACCCTATCCCAAGGTTGGAGGATTTGCTTGATGAGCTTCATGGAGCCACTATCTTCTCCAAAATCGACCTTAGAAGTGGCTATTATCAAATCCGGATTTTTGAAGGGGATGAATGGAAGACGGCCTTCAAGACCAAGGGAGGCCTATATGAGTGGTTGGTCATGCCATTTGGCTTGACTAATGCACCAAGCACTTTCATGAGACTTATGAATGAGGTGCTTAGGCCGGTTATAGGCAAGTTTGTTGTCGTCTATTTCGATGACATTCTTGTGTATAGCCGGGATGAGCAAGAGCATGCAAGCCACCTTCACCAAGTCTTGAGCATTTCGGCTCAAGAAAAGCTCTATGGTAATCTCGAGAAATGTCATTTCTTCACTCCCCAAGTTATCTTCTTGGGTTATGTGGTTTCGGCTCAAGGCATCCATGTTGATGAAGGCAAGGTCAAGGCCATCCATGAGTGGCCTACTCCCACCTCGATACAACAAGTCCGAAGCTTCCATGGTTTGGCTTCCTTTTATAGGAGATTTGTGAAGGATTTTAGCTCTATTGTCGCTCCCATGACCGAGGTCATCAAGGGAAAGACCTTTAAGTGGAATGAACAAGCCCAATTGGCCTTTGAGGAAATCAAGAGGAGGCTTACAAGTGCTCCTATCCTAGCACTACCAAGCTTCTCCAAGGTCTTTGAGGTGGAGTGTGATGCCTCCGGAGTGGGCATCGGGGCTGTTTTATCTCAAGAAAAACGGCCCATTGCGTTCTTTAGTGAGAAATTGAATGACGCCAAGAGGAAGTACTCCACCTATGATAAAGAGTTCTATGTAATAGTTCGAGCTTTGGAACACTAGAGGCACTATCTAGTAGGGGCCGAATTCATTTTACATTCGGACCATGAAGCCCTCAAGTTCATTCAAGGGCAACATAAGCTCAACCCCCACCATGCTAACTGGGTTGAGTACCTCCAAGCATTTAACTTCATGATACATCACAAGGCCGGCAAGCTAAACAAGGGAGCGGATGCACTCTTTAGGAGATACTTTCTCCTTTCGGTCCTAGAATCCAAGGTACTTGGGTTTGAAATTGTCAAAGGAATGTACACCAATGATGAGGACTTCAAAGAGATCTATGTCAAATGTGCCAACCACCCCTACGGTCCCTTCCATGTCCTAGAGGGGTTCCTCTTCAAGGGGTCACGGCTTTGCATCCCTAAGTGTGGGTTTAGGGAGTTACTAATTCAAGAGCTTCATAGTGGTGCTCTATCCGGTCACTTTGGGGTGGAGAAGACTTGTTCAATGCTCAAGGAGCATTATTATTGGCCGAAGATGGCTAAAGATATGGAACACTTTATCAAAAGGTGTTCAATTTGCCACATGGCTAAGAGCCATGTCCTTCCCCACGGTCTCTACTCTCCTTTGCCCGTGCCTTTAGCCCCATGGGAAGACATTAGTTTGGACTTCATCACGGGTTTGCCTCGCACTCAAAGAAGCAAGGACTTCATCATGGTGGTGGTGGACCGATTCTCCAAAATGGCCCACTTTGGTCCTTGTCACACCACCCATGATGCCACCCACATAGCCAATCTCTACTTCAAGGAGATTGTAAGACTGCATGGCATCCCCAAAAGCATGGTTTCGGATAGGGACACTAAGTTCCTTAGTCACTTTTGGCTCACACTTTGGAGAAAGATGGGGACACACCTCAAGTTCAGTACCACTTGTCACCCCCAAACCGATGGCCAAACCGAGGTGACTAACTAGACTTTGGGAACCTTGCTTCGGGTACTTGTGAAGAAGAACCTCAAGGCTTGGGATGAACTCTTGCCCCATGCGGAGTTTGCTTTCAATCGGGCACCAAGCAAAGCCACCCACCTCTCCCCCTTTCAAGTGGTCTATGGGTACAATCCAAAAACACCCTTGGACCTCACTCCCATTCCTACACCTAACAAGTTTAGTTGGGAGGCTGAGAAAAGGGCCAAAGAGATCAAAGACCTTCATGCTCAAGTCCGGGAGAGGATTGAGAAGGCTAATGCCCAGGCCATGCACCAAGCTAATAAGCACAAGAGGGAGGCCCATTTCCAACCAGGAGACTTAGTGTGGATCCACTGGAGGAAGGAAAGGTTTCCAAGCAAACGCAAGTCCAAAATCATGCCGAGATCGGATGGCCCCTTTGAGATATTGGAGAAGGTCGGGCCTAATGCCTATAAGGTCGACTTGCCCGGTGAGTATGGGGTCTCTGCCACCTTCAATGTGGCTGACCTTAGTCCATACTTTGAAGAAAATGAAGAAATCCCAAGTTTGAGGCCAAACTCCAACTCACCTGGGGGGATGATGGGGACCATCCAACCAAACCTTCCAAAACCATTGCCAATGATCCCTCCCCTGCTAAGGAGTCCAAGGCGGCCAAAGAAGTTCATGCCTTAGTCAGAAATCACATGCACAAAGAAGAAATCGAACTTCCCAGTTCATACCGTTTCTGGCCCGATTTTTTTTCCTTGTTGGAGCAAAATGTAGAAGGGGAAATTTCCTGCACGCACCACCCCTTTGAAGCTTAAGATCTTAGCTTTCCAACAAGACCTTTTGCAAGGCATTTGGAGTCCATTTGGTCAGTCAACCAAGCCAAAACCGAAGACCGCGCACTGCAGGGTGCAATCCAGCACAGCCTGAATTAAGGGGACGATTGGCTGACCTATTCAACTCCAACTTTTGTCAAACTTTAGGGCATGAAAAGTCACCTAAATATTTATCAAATCATGGCCCTAAAGTTGAGCTAAGGGACCAGCTTGTGCTTCTTTTATCTAGCCAAAGAAGGAAGGAAATTCCTTTTAATCGGTTACAAGGGAGGGCCGGCTGCAACCTTGGTTTTGGAGTGTACTCTTGTCCCCTTGACAGATTCAAGGCCCCAAGCTGCTGCACATTGGCTTTTGGATGCTTGACACCTCAATCTTGAGATTAATTAAGCTAGTGAGGTGTCAAGGTTTGGCTAGATCACTTGTATAATCAACTTGTACTTGTAATCTAGCTTAGGCTTAGTCATTTAGTCACTTTTCAGCTGGTTTTTGCAGCCCTTGGCCGAGTGAGGGAGGTTGTGGCCTATAAATACCCCCTCTCTTCCTTTTGTAAGGGCCTTTTGTCAAATTGAATACAAGCTTGAGCATTGTCTCTCCCAAATCCTAGTTCTATATCTTAAGTGTGGCAACTTAAGTGGTGTCTAGGTCTCTTTATCTCAATTAGGTGGTGTTTCTGTATCCTAATTGATCTAAAGAGATTGCCCAAGTGTTCAACAAGAGTGGCTCCTCTTGGATTATCTCTTGAAGGCACTTGTTCTATCAACTTGTTCTTCTCCCATCTTCACACGCCTACCTTTCTTTTGCTTCCATTTCTTTGGCAAGTGTAAGGAGAGATACATCATCTTACCTTCTATTCGCAAGTCATGAATGTGGACTAAGTTTCATGCATTGTGAGTTTATTTCAGTTAATTAAGTTCTTATTTCAAGTTAATGCAAAAGATACCTATATATTTATGCTTCTGTATGTGGTAACGAGCTATGGGGCGGTTGCTGCTTGCTCGGTAAGTTACACGTAGCTATTTCATAAGACCTTTTTGATAATATGTTATAATTATCAAATTGAAAATCGAGATGGTAGTTGGATGGTTTAAGGTAGAACTATGAGTGGTTCGAGGTTCTTGTGGTACGGTGCTTGTGAGGAGGGAGTCTGGGTTGTAAATTAACCGCAATCGTGTAGATTGCGAGGCCATGTATGTCTCATTGTGTGAAATTGATTATGAAGTGCTTGAATGTGATACATGTGCACCTCCTTCCCTTCGATGTTCTCAAGTTGCATTATGCGCATAAGGGTGAGTTTTTCAAAGAATGATTTCATGTTTTAAAATAATAGTAGCCATAATTATTAGTGTATGATGGCCTATTTTAACTAAATGAATACAGTTTTGGGAGTGAACTCGCTCGAACGAGGGAATCCCTAAAGAGTTTTATAAATGCGTGAGTTGTATGAAAAGTATTTCGCTGTGAGAGGCAGCAAAATTATTAACTGTTATGGCTGATACGCTTTAAATTGGCTAAGATAATGTGCTTCGGACAATATGATATGATATGAATGATGTTAGCCTAGGGGATAAGTCCTGGTACTAGGAGACCCTAGAAGACCCTGACGAGGGTAATGTAATGGTCCGATATGTTATATGTAGCCATCTCGGGAGTAAGAGCTTAAGTGTGAGCGTTAGGTCTCACTATGGGGTTGAGAATAGATCTCACCCAATTAGCACCCTGTAATGATCTTATGCCAGATGTATTTTCCTAAAAAGCAAAGAAAAGCAATTAGCACTTTGCCATTTTATATGTTTCGAAAGGAAAGAAGGTTTTTATGGGCCCTAAGAGGCCATATGAAATAAGATATGAAAAGCTTATAAGGGTCTTTGCATGACCAATACGAAATGAAATGTCTTTTGAAAGAATTAGAGCCTCAAGAGGATAAGCAAAGTGCTTTCAAGAAAAGAAGAAAAGTTTTCTATGCATGTTATGTGCTTTTCTTAAGAATGAAATGTGAATGAGATTTCAAGTAAGGTTAAGTGAAGTATTTTCACAAAAGAAAGAAAGATGCTTGTGCATATCATATGAATGAAATCTAAGTAAAGCATGCTAATGAAAGCAAAGCATTATGTGAACATTCCAAGTATAACTTATGAATGAGATGCTAAATAAGATACGATCATGAAAAAGAAAGCCTTATGAGTATGTTCACGCATTCCCTATGAATGAGACTTAAAATGTGTGTGCGCCTTATGCATATCAAATGAATGAAATACCAAGACAAGTATGATTGTGAAATAAAAAGATAATCTTATGTGCACATCATATGAATGAGGTTTTATGCATAGTTTAAATGGAATGCTAAGAAGTTATATTTATGAAAAAGAAAGATCCCTATGCTTAAGCTATAAAAGAAAGTTTCTTTGCTTAGCCCTCGATGCTTGCTTATGTGCTAAGTGCTTGTTAGTTAAAAAAATTCAGAGGCCTAAACATGAGTTTCAACGGCTAAAATGAAGGTTTTATGATTAGTAGTATTTCATAAGAACTCGGAGAATACCTAATATGATAATAAAGTATGAATACGTGATATGTGACTATTAAAGATATTATCGCCTGCAACAGTTTTGGTTTTAAGGGGGTCGGGGGACACGCACTGAGCGTGTGGTTGCTCATCCCACT